>JARKHS020004562.1:272500-283266 GCA_030143305.2 Amblyomma americanum | reverse complement strand
CAAATAACACAGAAGAGAGGACGAGCAGTGAAGAAATATTTTCGATTAAAATTCGTGGCTGAGCTAGTTGGTCCTGACTTGAATCATAAAAGGGCAGTGCGAAACACGACACGGAACACAGAAATAACATTGAAGATAGGACGAGCACTGAAGAAATGTTTTCGATTGAAATTTTATTTCGAGCTAGTTATTTTACGCTTGAATCATAAGAGGGCAGCGCGAAACACGACATAGAACACAGAAATAACACAGAAGAGAGGACGAGCAGTGAAGAAATGTTTTCGATTAAAATTCGTGGCTGAGCTAGTTGGTCCTGACTTGAATCATAAAAGGGCAGTGCGAAACACGACACGGAACACAGAAATAACATTGAAGATAGGACGAGCACTGAAGAAATGTTTTCGATTGAAATTTGTGTTTCGAGCTAGTTGGTTCACGACTTGAATCATAAGAGGGCATGCGCGAAACACGACACAGAACTCAGAAATAACACAGAAGAGAGGACGAGCAGTGAAGAAATGTTTTCGATTAAAATTCGTGGCTGAGCTAGTTGGTCCTGACTTGAATCATAAAAGGGCAGCGCGAAACACGACACAGAACACAGAAATAACACTGAAGACAGGACGAGCACTGAAGAAATGTTTTCGATTGAAATTTTATTTCGAGCTAGTTGGTTTACGCTTGAATCATAAGAGGGCAGCGCGAAACACGACATAGAACACAGAAATAACACAGAAGAGAGGACGAGCACTGAAGAAATGTTTTCGATTAAAATTTCAGTTCTGAGCTAGTTGGTTCATCCTTGAATCATAAAAGGGCAGCAGCGAAACACGAGACGGAACACAGAAATAACACTGAAGATAGGACGAGCACTGAAGAAATGTTTTCGATTGAATTTTCAGTTCGAGCTAGTTGGTTCATCGCTTGAATCATAAGAGGGCAGCGCGAAACACGAGATGAGAACACAGAAATAACACAGAAGAGAGGACGAGCACTGAAGAAATGTTTTCGATTGAAAATTCGTGGCTGAGCTAGTTGGTCCTGACTTGAATCATAAAAGGGCAGATGCGAAACACGACACGGAACACAGAAATAACATTGAAGATAGGACGAGCACTGAAGAAATGTTTTCGATTGAATTTTTATTTCGAGCTAGTTATTTTACGCTTGAATCATAAGAGGGCTGCGCGAAACACGACACAGAACACAGAAATAACACAGAAGAGAGGACGAGCACTGAAGAAATATTTTCGATTAAAATTCGTGGCTGAGCTAGTTGGTCCTGACTTGAATCATAAAAGGGCAGCTGCGAAACACGACACGGAACACAGAAATAACACTGAAGACAGGACGAGCACTGAAGAAATGTTTTCGATTGAAATTTATTTCGAGCTAGTTATTATACGCTTGAATCATAAGAGGGCTGCGCGAAACACGACATAGAACACATAAATAACACAGAAGAGAGGACGAGCAGTGAAGAAATATTTTAGATTAAATTCGTGGCTGAGCTAGTTGGTCCTGACTTGAATCATAAAAGGGCAGTGCGAAACACGACACGGAACACAGAAATAGCACTGAAGACACGACGAGCACTGAAGAAATGTTGTCGATTGAAGTTTTATTTCGAGCTAGTGTGTTTACGCTTGAATCATAAGAGGGCATGCGCGAAACACGACATAGAACACAGAAATAACACAGAAGAGAGGACGAGCATTGAAGAAATATTTTCGATGTAAAATTCGCGGCTGAGCTGGTCGGTCCTGACGTGAATCATAAAAGGGCAGCTGCGAAACACACACCGAACTCAGAAATAACAGTGAAGACTACGGACGAGCACTGAAAAAATATTTTACGAGTGCAAACGCGTGATTCGAGGCTAGCTTGCGTCCTATGCTTGAATCATAGAGACTTCGGTTGTCAGCGCGAAAGTTGCACTGACTCTAGAAGGTAGAACTCAATCGCAGAAGACATTCGGACGAGCACCAAAGAAAGTTGTCGATGAACGTGTCAGTTAGAGCTAAGTTGGTTCAGGCTTGAAGGTCGTAAGGGCTGACGGCGACCGCAACCCGAGATCGCAGACGAAAGCGGAGGTCACTGAAGACAGCAGCGAGCCACAAACGTTGCGAACGCCCACGTATTATAAAACGATCTGACAATCTGCCTCGTGTGGAAGCGAGTCCATGGTGCAGACTTGCGTCTATAATAAGGTCATGCGACACAAGACAGAGAACATGGAAATAAGCATTGACGTGACGAGCGCTGGACAGAAATGTATGCGATTACCCATACGCAGTACGTACTTGCGCTACGTTGCGTCCAGACTTGACTCATACCAGGCGCTTACGCGCGAAACACTACACAGAACGCAGAAATAAACACTGAAGACAGGACGAGCACTGAAACGCGGGTACGTTTCCGATTGAAATTTCCGTTCGAGCTAGTTGGTTCATACTTGAATCATAAGAGATCAGCGCGAAACGCGACATAGAATCAAGAAATAACACTGAAGACAGGACGAGCACCGAAGAAATGTCTTCGAATAAAATTTCGGTTAGAGCTTGTTGGTGCACACTTCAATAATAAAAGGGCAGCGCGAAACACGACACGGAACAAAGAAATAACAGTGAAGACAGAACGAGCACTGAAGAAATGTTTTCGATTAAAATTTCAGTTCGAGCTAGTTTTTTGATACTTGAATAATAATAGGACAGCGCGAAAGACGACATGGAACACAGACACAACACTGAAGAGAGGACGGCCACCGAAGAAATGTTCTTGATTAAAATTTGTGTTTGAGCTAGTTGGTCCAGATTTGAATCGTATGAGGGCAGTGCGAAACATGACACAGAACTCACAAAGAAACCTGAGGACAGGACGGACACTGCAGAAATGTTTTCGATTAAAATTTCAGTTCGAGCTAGTTTGTTCATACTTGAATCATAAGATTGCAGCGCGAAACATGTCACCGAACTCAGAAATGACGCTCAGGACAGGACGGACACTGAAGAAGTGTTTTCTATTAAAATTTCAGTCCGAGCTAGTTGTCCCATACTTGAATCATAAAACTACAGCGCGAAACATGCCACAGAACTCAGAAATAACACTGAGGACCGGAGGGACACTGAAGAAATGTCTTCGATTAAAATTTCAGTTCGAGCTAGTTGGCCCATACTGGAATTATAAGATTGCAGCGCGAAATCACATAGAACTCAGAATAACACTGAGGAAAGGACGTACACTGAAGAAATGTTTTCGATTAAAATTTGTGTTTGAGCTAATTGGTTCATACTTGAATCATAAGACTGCAGCGCGAAACACGACATAGAAACTAGAGATAACACTGAAGGACGAGCACTGAAGAAATGTTGTCGATTAAAATTTCAGTTCGAGCTTGTTGGTTCATACTTGAATCATAGAAGGGCAGCGCGAATCGTGATATGTAACAGACAAATAACACTGAAGACAGGACGGGCACTGAAGAAATATTTTAGATTAAGATTTGTGTTTGAGCTAGTTGGTTCATATTTGAATCATAAAAGGGCAGCGCGAAACATGACACAGAACTTGGAAATAACATTGAAGGACGAGCATCGAAGAAATGTTCTCGATTAAAATTTCAGTTCGTGAAAGTCGGTTCCCGGGTTCGAACCCGACCGCGGCGGCTGCGTTTTTATGGAGGAAAAACGCTAAGGCGCCCGTGTGCTGTGCGATGTCAGTGCACGTTAAAGATCCCCAGGTGGTCGAAAATTATTCCGGAGCCCTCCACTACGGCACCACTCTCTTCCTTTCTTCTTTCACTCCCTCCTTTATCCCTTCCCTTACGGCGCGGTTCAGGTGTCCAGCGATATATGAGACAGATACTGCGCCATTTCCTTTCCCCCCAAAACCAATTATTATTATTAAAGTTGGTTGATACTTGAATCATAAAAGGGCAGTGCGAAACATTTCATGGATAAGAGAAATACCACTGAAGACAAGACGGGCACTGAAGAAATGTTTTCGATTAAAATTTGCGTTTAAGCTAATTGGTTCATAGTTAAGTAAAAAAAGGCAGCGCAAAACATGACACAGAACTCAGAAATAACAGTGAAGGACGAACACTGAAGAAATGTTCTCGATTAAAATTTCAGTTCCAGCTAGTTGGCCCATACTGGAATTATAAGATTGCAGCGCGAAACATCACATAGAACTCAGAAAAACACCGAGGAAAGGGGTACACTGCAGAAATGTTCTGGATTAAAATTTGTGTTTGAGCTAATTTGTTCATACTTGAATCATAAGACTGCAGCGCGAAAGACGATATAGAACTTAGAGATAAAACTGAAGGACGAGCACTGAAGAAATGTTTTCGATTGAAATTTCAGTTCGAGCTTGTTGGTTCATACTTGAATCATAGAACGGCAGCGCGAAACGTGATATGGAACAGAGAAATAACACTGAAGACAGGACGGGCACTGAAGAAATATTTTAGAATAAGATTTGTGTTTGAGCTAGTTGGTTCATATTTGAATCATAAAAGGGCAGCGCGAAACATGACACAGAACTTGGAAATAACATTGAAGGACGAGCACCGAAGAAATGTTGTCGATTAAAATTTCAGTTCGAGCTTGTTGGTTCATACTTGAATCATCGAAGGGCAGCGGGAAACGTGATATGGAACAGTGAAATAACACTGAAGACAGGACGGGCACTGAAGAAATATTTTAGATTAGGATTTGTGTTTGAGCTAGTTGGGTCATCTTTGAATCTTAAAAGGGCAGCGCGAAATATGACACAGAACTTGGAAATAACATTGAAGAACGAGCACCGAAGAAATGTTCTCGATTAAAATTTCAGTTCGAGAAAGTTGGTTCATACTTGAATCATAAAAGGGCAGCGCGAAACATTTCATGCATAAGAGAAATAACACTGAAGACAAGACGGGCACTGAAGAAATGTTTTCGATTAAAATTTGCGTTTAAGCTAATTGGTTCATAGTTAAATGATAAAAAGGCAGCGCGAAACATGACACAGAACTCAGAAATAACAGCGAAGGACGAACACTGAAGAAATGCTTTCGATTAAAATTTCAGTTCGAGCTAGTTGGCCCATACTTAAATTATAAGATTGCAGCGCAAACATGCCACAGAACTCAGAAATAATACAGAGGACAGGACGGACACTGTAGAGGTGTTTTGAATTAAAATTTGTGTTTGAGCTAATTGGTTTATACTTGAATCATAAAAGGGCAGCGCGAGACATGACACAGAACTCAGAAATGACACTAAAGGACGAGCACTGAAGAAATGTTTTCGATTAAAATTTCAGTTCGAGCTAGTTGGTTCATACTAGAATCATAAAACGGCAGAGCGAAACATGACATGCAACAGAGAAGTAACAATGAAGACGACGGGCACGGAAGAAATATTTTCGATTAAAATTCGTGTTTGAGAATGTTGGTCCAGACTTCAATCATAACAAGGCAGCGCGAAACATGGCACAGAACTCAAAAATGACATTGAACGACGAGCACTGAAGAAATGTTTTCGATTGAAATTTCATTTTGAGCTAGTTGGTTTATACTTGAATCATAAGAGGATAGCGCGAAACATGACATGGAATAGAGAACACTGAAGCCAGGACGGGCTCAGGGAAATATTTTTGATTAAATTTTGTGTTTGAGCTAGTTGGTCCAGATTTGAATCAGAAGAGGGCATCGCGAAACATGACATGTAACAGAGAAATAACACTGAAGACAGGTCGCGCACCGAAGAAATGTTTTCGACTATAATTTCAGCTCGAGCTAATTGGTTCATACTTGAATCATAAGAGGGCAGTGTGAAACACGACATAAAATACAGAAATAACGCTGAAGGCAGGACGGGCACTGAATAATTATTTTCGATTAAAATTCGTGTTTGAGCTAGTGGTCCAGACTTGAATCATATGAGGGCAGTGCGAAATATGACCTGGAACAGAAATAATACTGAAAACAGGTCGGGCACTGAAGAAATGTTTTCGACTTAAATTTCAGTTCGAGCTAATTGGTTCATACTTGAATTATAAGTTGGCAGCGCGAAACGCGACATGGAACAAAAAATAACACTGAATGCAGGACGAGCACTGAAGAAATTTTTCGATTAAATTTTGTGTTTGAACTAGTTGGTCCAGACTTGAATCATCAGAGGGCAGTGCGAAACATGACATGGAACACAGAAATAATGCTGAAGACAGGTCGGGCACTGAAATAATGTTTTCGACTCAAATTTTATTTCGAGCTAATTGGGTCATACTTGAATCATAAGAAGGCAGCGCTAAACGCGACATGGAACAGAGAAATAACACTGAAGACAGGTCGGGCACTGAAGAAATGTTTTCGACTTAAATTTCAGTTCGAGCTAGTTGGTTCATACCTGAATCAAGATTGCAGCGTGAAACATGACATGGAACACCGAAATAACACTGAAGACAGGACGGTCACTGAAGAAATGTTTTCGATTAAAATTTTTGTTTCAGCTAGTTGGTCCAGACTTGAATCATAACAGTGCAGAGCGAAACGTGACAGGGAACACAGTAATAACACTGAATGACGAGCACTGAAGAAATGTTTTCCATTAAAATTTCAGTTCGAGCTAGTTGATTCATACTTGAATGATCAGATTGCAGCGCGAAAAATAACATGGAACACAGAAATAACCCTGAAGACAGAACGGGCACTGACGAAATGTTTTCGATTAAAATTTGTGTTTGAGCTAGTTGGGGCATACCTGAATCATAAAAGGGCAGCGGGAAACATGACATGGAACACAGAAATAAAACTGAAGACAGGACGGGCACTGAAGAAATTTTTTCGATTAAAATTTTAGTGCGGGATACTTGGTTCATACTTGACTCACAAGAGGCCAACGCGATAGATGACATGGAACAGAGAAAAAACTCTGAAGACAGGACGGGCACTGAAGAAGTATTTTCTATTTAAATTCGTGTTGAGCTAGTGGTCCAGACTTGAATCATATGTGGGCAGCTCGAAGCACGACAGAGAACTCAGAAAAAAACATTGAGGACAGGACGGACATTGAATAAATGTTTTCGATTAAAATTTCGGTTCGAGCTAGTTGGTTCTTACTTGAATCATAAGATTGCAGTGTGAAACATGACATGGAACACAGAAATAACACTGAAGACAGGGCGAGCACTGAAGAAATGTTCTCGACTGAAATTTCAGTTCGAGCTAATTGGTTCATACTTGAATCATACGAGGGCAGCGCGAAATACGACATGGAACACAGGAATAACATTGAAGACAGGTCGAGCACTGAAGAAATGTTTTCGATTAAAATTTGTGCTTTAGCTAGTTGGTCCAGACTTGAATCACACCAGGGCAGCGCGAAGTACGACACAGTACTCAGAAATTAATGTGAGGACAGGAAGAGCACTGAGGAAATGTTTTCGATTAAAAATTGTGCTTGCGGTAGTTGGTTCATACTTGAATGATACGAGGGCAGGGCAAAACACTAAGCGAACACAGAAGTAACAGTGAACAGAGGATGGGTGTTCTTCAGCACCCGTCCTGTCTTCTGTGATATACTTGTGTGCCGTGTCGTCTTTGCGCTGCCCTCTGATTATTCATGCATGAAAAATTGTGCTTGACTACCTCATTTACAGAGAAAAATCGAAACGAGCGGCTGCATTTCATATCTTTTCAATTTAACACTAATCAGCGATGTACTTTTTCCAAATTTTTAAATTTCAATCAGGTGGGAACCAACGGCCCCTTTCGTGTCGAGGGCAAGCTAGCCCGAAACGATTCGTGTGCGCAATTTCAGAGATTTGAGAGATCAAATTCATAAGTTTGTAGGTCTGGCTGCAGTGATATCAAAGCGACTACTGCACGCAATACAGAATGCACGTACAATAAGGGAAATGTGCTGATGTAACCCGGTCAACACAGAAGTTCGAGGAAGCCAGCAGCAGTCGGGGTCGATTATTGGCAACAAAGTTAGCTCTTTTTGTTAATGCAAACGGTAGACAAACGAATTTTCAGATAAAGCGACTTAGAATGAAGCACTAGTGACATGGAGGAAGCAGATACAGTTAGCTGAAACGTCGGCCCTACGCGAAGCCTTTCCCAGACAGGCGACCGCATCATTCTGGTGCGTTACTTTGTGCCCGTGATTTCTGATATCACGACTTTGTTGCAATGACAGGCTTCTTTACCTGCAACGGTAATATGGAGGTAATAGAAAAACAAACAAAAATAAAAACTCTCCAATTTATGACAAGTTTTCTCCGTTGAAAAGATGCTCTTGAGACCCGTTCGCAAACTATGGCGCTACACAGCCATAAGGAGAATATTTCATTTATAACTCGCTCAGATAGGCACTGGCACAGCCGTCGTTTTACTAACAACCTGTGTCACTCACTACGACTGCACAGATTCAAGTATAAAGTGAGTTCAGCCGCCTAAATTAAGTGGATTGAGGAAACGCCCTCTTTAACGGCTGCATCAAGTAAGCATCGGGCATGCACGACTGGCGGCTAATCCTCAAAGCATGAATACTTTGGAGAGGAGTATATGGCGGTCCTGCGCAAAAAACTCGTTCCTGTAAGGTGCCTATCCATTATAACTATATGCTTTTTGGAAGTCTCTCGGTACAAAGAAGGCGTGTTGGCGCACTGGCCGCCTGTCGTCTGCTTATATACCCGCGCGTTGAAACTTCAGGTAACGTGAACTGGACATCAAGTGTGGTGTTTCCCTGGTGTTCACTTGAAGTCTCGCTCTCAGTGATTTCATGCAGCAACTGAAATACGCACCTAAAGTGTCATAGTTAATTTGCCTACTGCTTACTTTATTTTAAATGTGCAGATTCTCGGTAGCAAACTGAAACGTCAATTTATTGTTCTTAGCCCGCATGTTTTAGCAGCTGCGAAGCCTATTTCCAAGGCATCAGAGTCAGATATTTCGTGGGATTTCTCGGTTTACAGACATTGGAGCTTTTCAGCGGCACAAAGTCCACAGAAATAATAGCGGCGTTTTTTAACTCCTAAGAGCTCTTGAAAGCGGGGAAACGAGATGAGAGGGAAATAGCACAACTTCGTTCGGCTCACCCGATACGTGCCAATGGTGTAAAAGGCTCGGCACAATTTTCCTAAATGTCGTCATCCCGAGACGGAGGACGTATGGTACCTTCGGTCAATAATTATGTTCCAGCAAGAGAAAAAAAATCTAAACATTAGATATTAGTTAGGAACATGTGCAGTGCAGACAATAAAAACTTGTACTCTCAAATTATTGTTTAAGCAATTTCTGTCGACTCTTGATATGTCCACGTCACCGCACCACACTGTTTTCAGGATGTAAAGTTGTCACTGTTTTCAGGATGCCGTGGGATGAATGCCATAAATGTTGAGCGTTCCAGAAACCATGTGTCATCGGAACACCTGCAATATATGACCAGTAGTTCCCGCATTCGCTGACAAACTGCACAGCAAAAAAGGAAAATCAGTTACCCGCTAGAAATTACCCTTCCTATTTTTGATGAAGGGTGTCTACTGGGTGGAAACCTGAGCGCTCAGAAGCCACATTCTACTGTGACCTAGTTACACACAATTTCTTTCTTACCAGAGATCTTACTTCAGCAATAATATGCGAACTGGGTCGCATACTGCCCTCACACTGTAGCAGCTAGGACGCCGCTCACTTTTTTGAGTTTGATGTTAATTTGTTGCGTTAATCATGCTTACCATCTCTGCATTTCAGGGAAGTTTATCCTGGCCCACCGTTCCAATTACACAACCGCTGCCTCAGGCCCGTATGATTCCTATTCTTTTGTTATATTTTTCCTAAAATATCAAATATATTGCTCTTGTGACCTTTTTATGTAAACCTCTCTCAGCAGAGCGAGAATTAGTGGGTGGCGGTACCTTGCCAAGTAGCACACGTAATCGGCCCAATATTGGAAAGGGTTGGTTTCACACTGATCATTTGTAGGACCAGCATTTGCCAATATATATCCAATATTGGACCAATTACCTGTGCTGCTCGGGATTTTGGTTGACACTACCAAGGATGGCGTATTTGAGAGCGCTGAAGCAGTCTCTCGTTTCCAGAAAGTCACTGGCGGCATGCAATAACCATAGCCTAATCAATAAGGTACATTTCTTAAAAATACAGGAAATTATGTTTGACGAGAAAGCGGCTTTGCGCAAATTTATACTACCGAATCTGAAGTGGCCGTAAGAATAAAATATTACTGCGATTTTTAGGAATTAACAGCACAGACCAGAAAACTATGAATTGTTTTCAAGGAAGTGTTTCACAGCACGTAAACTAGGTTGTTATGCTTTTTGAATCAATTACTCGTCATTAATTTTTTTTGTGAATTATAAGCCACGGTCACTGAAAGAATTAGCATGCAAAAAAAGCTAGACTCCTTTGGTGACGTTTAGAAATGGCCTGCAGTTTCGAGCCCAAAGACCAAAAAAGGGTCCTACTTGGCAGGTTATGACGCAATATACAGCGTTACCTATAAAGTACAAAAAGTAAGGCTTGGAAACTGAAAAAAAAATAGTGTGTAGCTCGATAGAGTTTTCAGAGAAATGCAGCAATACACGAGAGTTTGCTACTAATGACGCGTTTTATTATGAGGTGTTTCACCGCAAGGTGACGCTATAGCGCCGCTGCTCTACATTGGGGTGAAATTAGGGAGCAAATTACAGAGTGTAAATTATAAAGAAAGCAAACACAAAAGTAGCTGTTCTGAAGAATCGTGCGTTGTGCGGAT